>CADEHL010001190.1:1270000-1290000 GCA_902827135.1 Harpagifer antarcticus | reverse complement strand
AGGCAATTTGGGGTAATAGGTAACGTGTATCTGTTCTTGTCATCAGGTAGAGCAGTCTGAGGATCCAGAAATAGATGACGTCGCGGTCGGACTTCTCCTGATCAGTGCTAGGTCGACAAATGACACGCTCTTCTGCCGAGAGAAGATCGCTGTTGTCATAGAGGGGGACAAAGTTATGGAACTCCCCACACTGGCTGAGGCATTCATCCATCTTTTCGCACTGATCTATGCCCTCCATCTGAGTTAACCGAAAGAGTTGGCAAACACTTTCAACTTCATCCAGAAAGTATTGATGGGCCTGGATGAGGGGAACATGAGGGGTATTGAGCCTAAAAAATGAGCTTCTCGCATTGTAGTCATCCTACAATATAACACACACACACCACACTCCCTTGTGGCTGGACGCTGGCGTTGTGCCCCCCACACACACACACACCACACTCCCTTGTGGCTGGATGCTGGCGTTGTGCCCCACACACACCACACTCCCTTGTGGGTGGACGCTGGCATTGTGCCCCACACACACATACACACACCACACTCCTCCCTTGTGGCTGGACGCTGGCGTTGTGCCCCACACACACACACACACACACACACACACACACACACACACACACACACACACACACACTCTTTAAATCTGCTCTATGCATTGTAATATGTGTTACTGTTCAAGTTTGTTTGTTTGTAAATGTTCTCTGTTTACATCCTGCACTTTAAATCTGTTCATTGAAAATGTGTTACTGTTCAGCTTCAAGTTGAAGGACTGTTTTCCATACATTATTTTATACTTTTAAAAAAATATATCTGGATATTTGTCAAGGCCTTAGCACTGTATAATTTATTTTGTATTTAAAAGTTAGTTATTTGCTATCATTTATATATATTGTTTGGTAAAGTGTGTGTCACTTAATAAAACAGTAATTTGCATTTAAATTGTCAGTGTTAAAGTGCTTTTTAATGTTTAGTCAAAATGTTAACTTGGGGATTTTGAGTTACAGTTAACTAAAAATGTAGATGTAATCGGTTTCAACAAACGTTTTAAGTATTCGACATTCCGTTTTGAGTACTACTCAATTGAAATTTTTAATTTATATTGGGGTTTAGAGATAATACAAATATTTAAGTGAAATCTACCTGATTTTCATATCTACTGTGCTAACAAAATAGCTAGTTGAAGAGATATGAAAATGTTTAAGTTAAAGATACTTGATCTTTATATGTACAGTGTTAACAAAAATTATTAGTTTAAATAACTTAATATATCCATGTTTCTTTAACTTAAAACAATATGTTTGTGTCACTTAAAAATTACTAGTAAATAGAACTCAATTGATAAGATTATACTTTAACTTAAAACATTTAAGTTAAGGTACTCAAAAATGTCGATGTAATCGGTTTAAAAAAAACGTTTGAGTTCTATTATTTTGTCAGGTATACAGTGAAAGAGTAATTTTTTTGGTCATGGAAAAGTAGGTAAAGGTCATGGAGAAGTCATGGAAAAGTCATTGAAAATCATTGGTGAATAAGTGTATGAACCCTGATAAGTGAGAGACAGTACTCAATTGTATTGCAAAGTGTGGAGAGAGTGGAAAGTGCCAGTGCCTCTCTGTTGGCCTTCCCTGTACGGAGTTCTGCACCTGTTGTGCAGAATGTCAACATGTGTCCCCTGACGTTTCTGAGGAACCTGACATTTAACATTATATTCTAGTATCTATATACTTTACCTCTCACAGAATTATTTGATGAATTGTATACTGTACTTTGAATTAAGGTTCCAGTTTCAATAAAACCTGTACTATTTACACATATGTTTTAGAACAGTGGTTCCCAACCTTTTTTCCCAAGAGCCCCCTCAAATGACTCTTGTTGAAAGTTGTGCCCCCCCTCCCCCCACACACACACACAAGAGGGGGGGGGGGACACCGCAGTAGCGGTAATTAAAGTTTCAAAGTTTCAAAAATGCTACAACTACTGTCACAAACTGGATGAATGTGAAGTATTTTGTTAAAGGAGGATGAAAGCGTAATTAAGGAGCACTATTGGAGTGACTTTGATGGTTACTCAGGATTAATTCATTTGGATTCCCGCTGTATGAAGAAATTAAAGGACGATGCAAGTGGAAACAATTCACATAGGGATTAAACTGTTAAAAACTGTTAAAACTGTTAAAACTCACATGCTCAAAGTAAGCCGGATTTTGCCGATGTGTTTATGTGTATTCAAAAGTCGTAAATAATCTACAAAATGGAGGAGACCGATCTGATCGGAGTAACTGTGACAAATAATCCAACTGAAACCGGCATGAACAATGACTATGTTTTAAAAATGCGCTTATCCAGACAAGCCTGGTTTGGACACTTTACGGGCAGAAGAAACATTTCTATTAAAGAAAGAATTAGACATTTCTGTCTTTTTATGCCTTTAATAGCTACTAACTTGAATTTGTATTCAAATTAATTAATCAACTATTTTTTATATTTTATTGTAATGTAGAAACAAGGCTTTTAGCGACAATCATGTATTGCGTTACAATTATATTTAAAAACAAAAAATTATAACATTTTCTTTTAGAAATATGATATTTGGCCTCAAATCATCTGAGGCCTGGCACCCCCCCTGCGATCTTTGGCGCACCCTAGGTTGGGAACCACTGTTTTAGAGGCTTGTAATTTCGAACTGATACACTTGATTGTATTTGGTTACTCTTATTCTGACTATTTGGTGATGTAGTTCAGCCACCTGGTATTTCCCTCTCCAAATATGATTACCATCAGAGTGCGCATTCTTAATTTATAAGCTATTATGCCACTTATCCCCCATTCGGAATTTGACTGTATCAGAGAAGAGGTAGGCCTGTCTAAAGAAATCTAATTTTGCAATAGAACTGTACCAGATATTTCCATACAACTACTGGTTAGTGTCCAATAGCACCCTAGACAATTCAGTAATGGTATATCTTTTAGGGATTTCTGTTTTTCTGATAAATGAGAAAAGTGATTGAGTCCTATGTTCCTATCACCAAAAATACAATTTCCGTCTAAACTAAAGCTAAGTTTACAGGACTATAATTGGTAACACTTTACAATAAGGTACACAAAATGTGCTTAGTTACTGAGGAACAACTAGAAAGTTAATGGTTAGTTAATGAGTAGTTCCTCAGTGACTGCGATTGAGGAACTGATGGTTAGTTACTGGTAAACAGACTGGGGGGTACTGTATTAATGAATCATTCGTTAATGGTTAGTTAATGTGTAGTTCATCAGTGCACTTATGGATAGTTACTGGTAAACAGACTGGGGGGGGTACTGTATTAACGAATCATTCGTTAATGGTTACTTAATGAGTAGTTCCTCAGTGCACGTATGGTTAGTTACTGGTAAACAGACTGGGGGGGTACGGTATTAACGAATCATTCGTTAATGGTTACTTAATGAGTAGTTCCTCAGTGACTGCGATGGATGGTTAGTTAGTTACTGGTAAACAGACTGGGGTACTGTATTAACGAATCATTCGTTAATGGTTACTTTATGAGGAGTTCCTCAGTGACTGCGATGGATGGTTAGTTAGTTACTGGTAAACAGACTGGGGGGGTACGGTATTAACGAATCATTCGTTAATGGTTACTTAATGAGTAGTTCCTCAGTGACTGCGATGGATGGTTAGTTAGTTACTGGTAAACAGACTGGGGTACTGTATTAATGAATCATTTGTTAATGGTTACTTTATGAGGAGGTCCTGGAGGACTTTGATTGAAGCAATGGTCCGCTGCAGCAGGGCACTTTTAAACCTGCCATCTTCGGCTGGCTTGGGTCCCACCCTGGATCAACTGGTGGAGGTGGATCCGATTTACCTTACCATTACTTAGGCCGTTTGGGTACGGTAAACTCAAGGAACGCAAACAAAAACAGTAGCTACCCATTACCTAATGATTACCTTACCGTTACTAAAACAGTATTTACCCATTAAGTAATGCTTACCTTACCATTCGTTAAGCAGTGTGTGTCCCCTCAAGTAAAGTAATGCATCAAAAACAGTAGTTACCCATTACCTAATGCCTACTTAACCATTCGTTAAGCATTGTGTGTCCCCTCAAGTAAAGTAATTATCAAAAACAGTAGTTACCCATTACCTAATGATTACTTTATCATTCCTTAAGCAGTGTGTCCCCTCAAGTAAAGTAATGCATCAAAAACAGTAGTTACCCATTACCTAATGATTACCTTACCATTCCTTAAGCAGTAAACAAACAAACAAACCCTGTGCACTCAAGTTTACATTTTTATTTAAACAACAATCCAAAGGACACTAATAATGAAAACGAGGTTGCATCAGAACTTGCGAAAGTGGCGTATGTCATGCAGCAATCTGCCTAAGGGACCATCTTTGTGTTCATTTGCCAGCCAATGTGTCCACTTGATCAAAGCAAGATGACTCTTCAGAGTCTTCACTGTGCGGTTTCCTCGCAGTCTCCAGACCTGTGACTTGTACGTTGACCAAGCCCGCTCAATGTTTTGGGTGTGGGCTCCTGTGTCTGGGTTCACAAATGACCGGCTGTGGTTCACAGAGAAATGGACAAAGCCACTTTCTGCAATTGCAGTGGTGTATGCCCTCCACATGTCCGTTATCACGTGGTCCCTTGGCAAACGTATTTTGTGACCAGAGGAATTAAGTGGCGCCGTGATCTTTGTTTCACCAGCCTCAGGATAGGTCTTCTCCTTGTTCCTCTGATGCCCAGCATTCCAAAGACCCATTTTCTCCTCCTCCACGTAGGACCGAATCTTCCCCTACCATACTGTAATAAAGCAGTGAAAAAGGACAACACAGTTATATATATTGACGTGATTCAAGATGGCGCCTGTGTCGGCCCGCCGCTCGCTCAGCTGTCTACCTATAGCTTTCTTGTTTTTGTTTTATGTTTGTCAGAATGTCTCTGCTCTGCTCGTCTACGATCGCCAAGCTCTCCTCCACCTCAGACCCTCACTGGAGTTGATACTGCTGCCCAAAACCACATCTGGCAACCAAAAATCGTCCCCCCCCCCCCTCTTCTGTTGGATATACCCACCTACCTGCGCCGGTTGCCCCGCATCCTGCCTCGCCGAAAGCGCTTCAGACGACGGGGAAAGCGTGGTGGTGCACTGGTCCACCTAAAAGCTTACCTGACGGCTTCTTCCGGGACCTATCCACGCCTCGGATGTCATGGCCCTCCCGCTGCACGCCATGTGAGGGATCGGTGGATTCGCCCTGTCTTTCCGGAGCTACGGACTCTGCTGGATCCGCTGGCAGCTCCTCCTGTCCGACTGACTGCTCCTCCTGTCCGACTGGCAGCTACTCCTGCCCGCCTGACTGCTCCCGGCCCGCGCGGCGTTCACCACGGACATCTTCGTCAGCTGAGACGATCTACACCGTCGGCAAGCCCGGAGCAAAAACTACGTCTGGCTTTGCTAAATGCTAGGTCGATAGCTAACAAAACGTTCCTGCTGAACGACTTCTTCACCTCCCGTGAACTGGATTTCATGTTCCTGACGGAGACCTGGGCACACGCTGGCGAGTACACATCATTCTTTGATCTTCTTCCTCCTGACTGTACATTCTTCAGCTCCCCCCGTGCCACCGGCCATGGCGGGGGCATAGCTTCGGTGTTTAGAGCTAGCCTCCAGTGCCGATTGCTACACCATGTCACTAGCTATGCTAGCTTTGAGTTGCAGCTTTTTGAACTGAATCCGGCCTCGCCTATACTCTGCGCAGTTGTGTATCGTCCGCCAAAGTGCAATAAGGATTTCATAAATGACTTTTCTGACTTTCTGTCCGGGATCATGGTGAATTATGATCGTGTTTTGATCTCCGGAGACTTCAATGTCCATGTGTGTTGTGAGTCCAAACCTCTGGTTAGGGACTTTTTAAATCTCCTTGATTCTTTTGGTCTTGTTCAGTCCGTGGCTGGCCCAACACACGAAAAAGGACACACTTTGGACTTGGTATTGTCGTTTGGACTGTCTGTATCTGTGGATGAAATATGTGCAGCAACGCGTATCTCAGACCATTTACCGGTTCTGTTTACAACCTCCATCCCTTCCGCAGGAGTCGAATCACGTGCCCCTGCGCGTCGTCTGCGTTCGATTAACCCCTTGACTGCCTCACAGTTCTCTGATGTTTTTAATGCTTCTCCTATCTGTAAATTAGATGTGGACTGTGCTTTTAATGCTGATGAGCTTCTCTCTATGTTTGACTTGACATGCACACCAATACTGGATTCTGTTGCTCCTTTTACGCTTAGACGCAACAAAGTTCTATCAGAACCGTGGCTCAATGACTGTACTCGTGCTCTCAGACGCGCTTGCAGGCGTGCTGAGAGAAAGTGGAAAAAGGATAAACTCCATGTCTCCCTGGAAATCCTTCGTGCTTCCCTGTCTGACTACCAGACGGCAGTCAAAGCAGCCAAAACAGAGCACATTTCTCTGTTCATCTCTAAAAACAGCCACAAACCTCAGGTTCTTTTTAATGTCCTCAACTCCATCATTAATCCCCGTGATGTTTCTTCTGTTGTGCCATCGCCTGCTCTCTGCGATAAGTTTCTTAAATTTTTTATTGGAAAAATATCTGCTCTTAGGCTAGCTCACACTAGTGCTACCCCCGATCCTGCTCCCTCTCTGTGCCCTGCTGTCCTCGACCACTTTGAGCCTATTTCCCTCTCTTCTCTCTCGGACATAGTGGAGCACCTGCGACCGACAAGCTGCTCCTCGGACAGCATTCCCTCACGCCTTCTCAAAGAGGTTTTTCATTCAGTTGGAGCAAGTATTTTATTACTTTTAAACACCTCTCTTACCTCAGGATGTGTCCCAGCTGCCTTTAAACATGCCGTGGTTACCCCACTACTTAAAAAGAAAAGTCTCGACCCCTCCACTCTCGCAAATTTTAGGCCCATCTCCCAGCTACCGTTTTTATCAAAAGCCCTGGAGCGCGTAGTCTACGCCCAGCTGCAGTCTTTTTTAATCCTTCATGGCATCCATGAAAAGTTTCAGTCTGGCTTCAAACCCATGCACAGCACTGAAACAGCCCTTTTAAGAGTTTTTAACGATCTGCTCATAGCCGCCGACTCAGGTAGCCCAGCTGTCTTGGTGCTGTTGGACCTGACAGCTGCCTTCGACACCGTGGACCATGGCATCCTGCTGTCACGGCTTGAACAGTCCGCTGGCATCACAGGCTCTGCCCTCGCATGGTTCAGGTCCTACCTTAAGGACCGTAGCTTTTCAGTGCAGCTAGGTGCCTTCTCCTCTGCCAAAGCCCCTCTTACCTGTGGGGTCCCCCAAGGCTCGATTCTGGGCCCCATCCTGTTCCTACTATACATACTGCCCCTAGGTTCTATTCTAACAAAACACAACATTCCCTTCCACTGCTACGCTGACGACGTCCAGATTTATCTCCCGCTCAAAGCAAACATAACACAGTCACTACAGCAGTTGATGGACTGCTTAACGGAGATCAAATCCTGGCTGAGCAACAACTTCCTGACTCTTAACGAGGGCAAGACGGAGGTCATCTTTTTTGGACCACAACCTCCAGCCTCTCAGGTTGTTATTCTGGGCTCCCTCCAACTAAACATCCTCCCCTCGGTCATGAACCTTGGCGTGACCTTGACGAACACTTTTAAATTCGATAAGCAGGTCAGCAGCGTAGTCAAATCCTGCTTTTTTAAAATAAGACTATTGGCCAAAACCAAGTCCTATTTATCTTTTAAAGACATGGAAAGGGTCATCAACGCCTTTGTGACCTCGAGACTGGACTATTGCAACGCTCTGTATGTGGGTATGGACCACGCGTCAATTAAACGCCTGCAGCTGGTCCAAAATGCAGCTGCACGTTTGCTGACTGGACACAAAAAGCGCGACCACATCACCCCAATTCTGGCCTCACTACACTGGCTTCCAGTTCAGTTCAGAATTGATTTTAAAATCCTTTTATTCGTTTTTAAAGCTCTAAATGGGCTGGCTCCTTACTATATAGTTGAACTCCTCCAGCGCTACACCCCAGCCAGAGCTTTAAGGTCTGCTGACCACCTGCTGCTGGTAGTGCCGAAGACTAGGCTCAAAACACGAGGGCACCGAGCCTTCGCAGCGGCTGGCCCGAGGCTCTGGAACACTCTGCCCCTCCATGTGAGGTCGGCCCAGACCCTAGGGGTTTTTAAATCATATCTAAAAACTCACTTCTTCTCTCAGGCTTTCTAGCTAGAGCGGCGCACGACTACTGACATTTCCCTGTGTATTGTTTTTTATATTTGCTGTTGCTAAATGACTGTCTTTTTTACAATTGCACTGCAGTAAAATGTTTTTATTACATGTACAGCACTTTGGCTCGACCAAACATCGTTTTTAAATGTGCTTTATAAATAAAATTTGATTTGATTTGATTTGATATAAATAAACATCAGGAATTTCAATTGATAAACAAAGTGAAATGTGTTTATTTGCTTTCTTTTACAATTTAAAAATATTCACTTCCTTTCTCAAAAAAGAAGAGAAAAAAATTAAAATGTAGTGGTACAAACAGAAAAGGCTTTTTAATTTTATTAAGTTAAAGTTTGCTTATTTTGCTGCAAGAAACATGAAAATGTAAGATAGATATTGGAATTAGATGATATATAAATAAGATTATGCACTTTTAAAATGTTAGTAATAAAAAGTAAGAATAAGGATTTATTTAATGATCTGATTGGATGAGATCATTCTTAGCTTCTAAATTCTTTTTTTCTGTTATTTGACTGTGTATACACTGTGGAGCTGGCTCTCTCTAATGTATACTTTGTCTCGCCAGTCACAAGGGTGTGAATGACACAATTATAAAATTACATTACTTTGCTCATTCATTTGTTAATCTCTGACCTTAAAAGATATGTTGTTATTTCACCTTGAAAAACAAAGGTTTTAGTTTTAGTGAGACCAAAGGCTAAGGCTCTGTAGTTTATACACACCTTCCTTTTGTGGTAGAAGTTGCTTTCGTCCAGCATGCAAATTCGTTTGGTCCTCCAAGTCTCTGCTTTCCCCTCCTTTCTCTCCTCTTGATTGCACTCTTGCAGACCTTCCTCAACTTCAGGCTAATTTTTGACAGCGTGCGACTGCTTCCTGCCACGCCATCCTGCAGCATGTCAATTTGTCTTAGCTGCAGTCCCTGGGAAAATCTGTTAAAGATCAATATAGAATTACTAAATATGAACAAAAGCATATGAAGAAGAATGCATTCAGCACCAGTGGCTAATGTATAATTATATAATTCACATTAGACATTTGTTATTACTCAAGATGAAACAGAATATTTTAATGTTGCTAATTAATTTTATCTATAAAGTTTCCCTGTATCAGAGCATCTACACATGTATTTTTAAGCTATTAGAATAATCACACATTGTAACATTCTGAACCCATTTTTTTGTTGAGGAACATTTTGAATGCAGGAATTTTACTGTAACAAGAGTATTCGTACACTCTGGTACTTCTACTTTTACTCTAATACAAGATCTGAGTACTTATAGTCAAGTGCAATATCTGAGTACTTCTGTTTTACTCAAGTACAATATCTGAGTACTTCTACTTTTACTCAAGTACAAGATCTATTCTGTTTATAGCCTATGAGAAAAACTATTAGAAAACGAAAGCTAAAGCTAATGTTAGCAGATAGTGACAATGTATGCTAGTTAGCTAGCTCATCGATTCCTTAAATAATATTGCGACAGAAACATTTTTCTGTTCACATTACGCTCTGCCGCTCCAACAGGGAGCTCTGCTCTGAAAACCCGAACGGTAAGGCGATACGGGTCCGTTCTTATTGTGCATCCATGGGTAAAGGTAAAACCTTTATATATACAGTCTATGGTTAAGGGTAAAACGCATGTAGTACAGAACACGTAACATGAAGGTGCCGGGCGGCGCTGGTCCCGTGGGTTGGATGCGCGTTCATAATGCCGAGGGAAATAACTCTCGAATGTTCTCCTCAGAGTCCGGCACACTTCCTGGGGGCTTGGTGTGAAAGCGGCGCCATTGTGCCCCGCCACACCTCCAAGCAGCCTGCGTTGTGAATTGCCAAATAAGTAGCGCTTAGTCCGCTAGCTCAATGCTAACATATAATGGATAACGTCATTGACGCGCTAACTGAAATTAGCATTTAGATATCGTTAATGTTAAACAATAGTCAACATGCTTAAAATAAATGTAATACTTACAGGCATTCATTTGCTGTGCTTTGAGGAAATGACTGATATTATTGATGAATTAATATTACCTGTAAATGTATTTCATCCAGCTGAACAAGGACAATTTGCTCCTCTGAAACAGGGACAAAGACCTCACTGACTTCTTCGTCGTTTTCCCTCAGTGTTTTTTACGTCGGCACTTCCTACAAAAGACAAATCGTAAATTCCTAGTCCTTTTTTCCTGATAAAGAACTTATCTTTGTAACATTACATATCAGTAAACAGAGGAAGTCATCGTTAAAACCCGTGCTAAAAATGTACGACTTAGCCTACCACTGCAGTCCGTCGACGTTTGAGTGTTTCTCCAGTTTCATCCTCTTTTTGCAGAGTTTGCATTTAATTTTTCCATGAAGCAATTCCTTTTTCATTAGCCATTCAATTAATTTTTTCTTTTTTTTAAAAGTCTGTCTTCCGTCAATAAGACTGAGTACTTTGGTGTGCAGTGTCATGATAACCTAAAACTTGACTACTGCGGCGTTACTACTGCGTTACTGCGGCCCCGGCCCGTCCACAAACCCTAACACCCAGCATAGTTCAAGATGTGCTGCCGCTGGGCCAGACCGGAAGTGGAAGCACAGGGAACTCCGCTGAGCGCACTAGCGCCCTAGCACCCTGATCCTCATTTCTTGTTCACACGATTCAAACCTATAGTTTTAATGTTTTGAATCAGGTATTTCATCTTCCTTGTTCAATTGACAAAGCACAGCTTCTTTATATTCACTGATATACAATTAAAATATTAAAACCGTAATAAAGTGTTAATGCGCTGCAAATCGGGATCAGGCTGGAGCACTATGCAAGACACGCCCCTTCATAGCATTCAAGTGCTACGATTGGCCATGAGCATGTCACGTGCATCTCGGCTAGTGATAAAACTCAACCTCTACATCTTATATGTACAGTCTATGCTCTAGTCTAGTCTAGTCTACACACTTAGAACTGAAAATGGACTCGAGGAGAAGCAAGCGAAAGAGGATGGGGCCCCCTAAGCGTGTCAGAATGTAAGTATGAATTGAAATGTATTTTTGTCATTTGAGAAATCAGTAACACTGCATCGCGAAATCATCTCAATTGACACATGTTATTACACTTTTTGTTCTGTGCTATCTGATTTGAGGTTGCTAGCTAAACCACGAGGACCCACGTGTCACATAATAATAATAATAATAATAATAATAATAATAATAATAATAATAATAATAATAATACATTATAAAGCTCAAAGCGCTTACATGACATTTAAATGTTTTGTAAAGTTCCTTATACAGCTTTCGACTTGTTTTTATCTAAGTCCTTAAGTGACACACCCTGAAAAGTCTGGTGGGTCATGTGCCGGGCTAAGACATGTGACAGAACTAGGTACATTTCAGAGGCTTGTTTTTGGTTGCTAAAGGTACAAATCAAGCCATTTAAGAATTAAAATGCTTACATAACATGTACTTTGTTACATTGAACCTGTTAACATTTCTTGATCAAATTGATATGAAACAAATTAGATAAATATCGCTGTGACACTGATGTCACATCGGGACATTAACCTTAAACTTTCACAGTAAATCTGGAGTAACACAGATGTCACAATTAGAAATATGAGTATGATCTGCTCAGTTAATTTAGGTGATCCAATTATATTTAGTTAATATATTCTTTATTCTTCAATTCAAAGAATGTTAAAACAAATTTAAATCAAAAAATCCTCCTCATTAATTAAGTCACGTTTACGTTCAATGTCACATTGTCAGAAATGTGGTCTATTTAGTCTAAATTATGTTCCCCTTAATTTCCCCAAAAGTAGAAATGGGTCTGGGTTGTTATGGGTTAAATTAGTTAAATTGTCAAATAAACTCTGAAATATCTCAATTACGAAGTTTAACGTTTTATCTTAACTCTTAAATAAGTAAATGACATTAGGGCGCTAGAAACGAGAGTATTTTTACTCACTATATGTAATGAAAATATAATAAAATATAATTAAACAGTACATTCATACATTCATTCAAGAGTGGCTTTTCAGATATCCAAATTTGAAATAGTTCCAATGAAGTTATAATATAGCTGAAAAAAACAAAACATACTTCCATATAGTAATGCTCTTTACATCAACAACTCTTTCTGTGCTCCATAATCTTACAGCCGCTAAAGATTTATGAGCCATGCAGCTCCCACACTGTGGCAAAGGAAATGGGTAAGTGTTTGCTTTCAAATGTTAAGCATACTTTAAGGATCCACTCAGTCTCAGATGGTGTACCAATAAGTAGTTGCTTAGCAGATAGCAGTAAAAAAAACAATATGTAAACGTATAGTGGATTAAAGATGTCACATGCACAAAGTGAAGCCCCTTGTTATCTCCTGTGTTGAGGAGATTCTTCCACTGTGCTTTGCCATACCTTTGTTGGTGGTAGAGGTCAGGGTGGGCAGATAGTGGTTTGGACGACATCCATGTTCTTTTGGTCTAATTTGGCATTTTGGACCTTTACACAATTTCAAATATTCCCTATCGCTATATGTACCATTTTGTCAAGACTATTTCTAATTTATGAACTTTCTGTCTCCCCTCTTAAAGCTGTAGTGCACTGCAGTGATGGGTCTGACTCGGATGCATTCACAGGACAGCAGTCTACTGTGAAAGCATCAACTAAAGGTTAGGTTGTGTTGTGACATTGCATTACATTTACATTTTATCTACGGTTACTGTTTTTTGATTGTGTTATTTTTATATATATATACAGTAATAGGGCTGTCAAGTACGCGTTAACGCAAAAAAAAATTAACGCCACTAATTATTTTAACGCGATTAAAGTATGTGTATTTTTTGTCCTCGGCCGCCCCGTAGTTTCAGAGCGCATCGACTTTAAAATACCGTCTACAAGCTGATGCTGACAGCCTCGCTCCTGCTGCAGACCACACTTCCACGCTCACCGGCAGGCACCGACCGGCTATCGGGAGGACCGGGAGGGTGTGTGTGTGTGTGGCTAGAGAGAGAGAGAGAGAGACCTTACGTGTATTGTTGTTGTTAGCATCTGGTGCTAGCTAGCTGCGCTAATGGATATAAGGAGCTGTTAAAATGAAAACAGAGGAGCGACATTTCGCCACAACTGTGCCGAGCACTTTACTTTAAGCCAGACAGTGGGACATTGTACGAAAAGTCAGCACTGTGATTATAGAATTTTTAAGCAGAAATTGAGTTCAATAATTTGTACGGCCCTTGGAGAAAGTTGTAAAAATTGAAATGGCCCTTGAGAGAAAAAAGTTCCCCACCCCTGATCTAAATAGTAATAAAAACCCTTTATTTGTAACTTAACATCTCTGTCTCCTATCCGTATATTATAAAGAATAGCCAGTTAATTGACGCATTATAGCACAGGCCTTTGTCAGATGGTATATTATGCTGTTTTTTCTGTTTCTAATAGTTCTCTCTTATTTCACCATACGGGTGTTTGCTTCCCTGAATATAAGTAGGCCTATAATGTTAAACAGAACATGCTGTGATGTCGCTCTGTTCAGAGCGACACCAGTGTTTCCAAACAACTGGCCTCTGCACGCTTACATTAACCTGCAGGGAGAGCAGATTCTCCAAACTGTTCCATTTAAAGGCTGCTGAGCCATGAGGATGCCAGGCTAAAACTTGGCAATATTGATGCGTTATAAATTAGAAACGGGGCAATGTCGATAGAGCGTTAAATCCACATTGTGGATCGTCTTCAGTTATCATTATTAAACATGATTGGATAAAAGTAGAGCTGATTGCCCAAACCTAACTTCTGTATATAAAGGTACACACCCCAAACACAATAACTAACATGTATACATTACTTTGAGCAAAGCTACACGACTAGTAATACCTTTACACTACACCAATTCATTACACAATTTTGCATGTAAGGATTACACTACCACTATATAACACTAGTACAACAATATTATCAATAAATAAACCCATATCCAAACTGATGTCTGCACTACAGACATCATTAGGATAGGCAACAACAAAGTACTGTTGTTAAATAGTTAAATATTTGTCTTTTTTTCTGTTTCAGTCCTGACCCCAGAAGACGCCATAAGCCGCTACAAGCATGTTCTTGAGGCGGTAAACAAGGGGAATAATACAACGGCGGCTTACAGAGCGGTAGGAGTGGACCGCAAAACCATTGCCGACACTGCAGGAATTGCAGAACTGCATGTCGTGAACCCGGGCATCTACCAAGATATCCGGGGAACACTGAAGAAGGGGGAAACCCTTCTCCGTTTCTCTGAGATGTGTAAAGCTGCCATAAAGGACCAACATTTAGAGGGGAAGGTCCAGGACTTGAAGACCAATGGAGGACTATTATCCATTAATCCAAAGGGGAAGTGAGAAAGGAATGGATGTTTTTTTTGGTTTGCACTTGTTTTTAGTTTTCTTTTATAAAAAGTATTTTTTATTTCCATTTTTTTTTTTTTTTGTTATGTTCATCGTTGTTTGAATAAAAATGTAAAACCTCAGTGGCTGTAGATCCGTCATTGTCATCAACAGTGTTTGTTTGTTAAACTGCTTAACGAATGGTGAGGTAATCATTAGTTAATGGGTAACTACTGTTTTTGATGCATTCATTTACATGAGGGGACACACTCATTGGAGTGTGTAAACACACTTGGAGTGTGTAAACACACTCCAATGTGCCATTTCGCCTACTTAACGAATGGTTAAGTAGGCATTAGGTAATGGGTAACTACTGTTTTTGATGCCTTACTTTACTTGAGGGGACACACACTGCTTAACGAATGGTAAGGTAAGCATTACTTAATGGGTAACTACTGTTTTTGATAATTACTTTACTTGAGGACACACAATGCTTAACGAATGGTAAGGTAATCATTAGGTAATGGGTAACTACAGTTTTTGATGCATTACTTTACATGAGGGGACACACAATGCTTAACGAATGGTTAAGTAGGCATTAGGTAATGGGTAACTACTGTTTTTGATGCATTACTTTACTTGAGGGGACACACAATGTTTAACGAATGGTAAGGTAAGCATTACTTAATGGGTAACTACTGTTTAAGTAACGGTAAGGTAATCATTAGGTAATGGGTAACTACTGTTTTTGATAATTACTTTACTTGAGGACACACACAATGCTTAACGAATGGTTAAGTAGGCATTAGGTAATGGGTAACTACTGTTTTTGATGCATTACTATACTTGAGGGGACACACACTGCTTAACGAATGGTAAGGTAAGCATTACTTAATGGGTAACTACTGTTTTAGTAACGGTAAGGTAATCATTAGGTAATGAGTAACTACTGTTTTTGTTTGCGTTCCTTGAGTTTACCGTACCCAAACGGCCTAAGTAATGGTAAGGTAAATCGGATCCACCTCCACCAGTTGATCCAGGGTGGGACCCAAGCCAGCCGAAGATGGCAGGTTTAAAAGTGCCCTGCTGCAGCGGACCATTGCTTCAATCAAAGTCCCCCAGGACCTCCTCATAAAGTAACCATTAACGAATGATTCATTAATACAGTACCCCATTCTGTTTACCAGTAACTAACTAACCATCCATCGCAGTCACTGAGGAACTACTCATTAAGTAACCATTAACGAATGATTCGTTAATACCGTACCCCCCAGTCTGTTTACCAGTAACTAACCATCAGTTCCTCAATCGCAGTCACTGAGGAACTACTCATTAAGTAACCATTAATGAATGATTCGTTAATACCGTACCCCCCAGTCTGTTTACCAGTAACTAACCATCAGTTCCTCAATCGCAGTCACTGAGGAACTACTCATTAAGTAACCATTAACGAATGATTCGTTAATACCGTACCCCCCCCAGTCTGTTTACCAGTAACTAACCATAAGTGCACTGAGGAACTACTCATTAACTAACCATTAACGAATTATTCATTAATACAGTACCCCCCAGTCTGTTTACCAGTAACTAACCATCAGTTCCTCAATCGCAGTCACTGAGGAACTACTCATTAACTAACCATTAACTATCTAGTAGTTCCTCAGTAACTAAGCACATTGTGTGTACCTTATTGTAAAGTGTTACCCTATAATTCAGTATTTTTTTAGTTAAATAATTGTCTGACTATTTGGTGATGTAGGACAGCCACCTGGTTCATACCTCAGCAAATCTGAAGAGGAAAAGAGGGGCCATTCTCAAGTTATGGGCTTTTTTGTCACCTTTCCCATATTCGGGCTGGTCTAATTTGGCTCTTTTTCCGGGATTGGGGTAGTTCTAAAGAACAACCAAAATAACATTTTTTCCCCCAAAATTAAATTTGACAACAATCAATTTCATTAATGGGAGACCCTAAAGATAAGAAAAATCATTGTTGTCATTTGTTCCACCTCGGGTAGGGGTATCTCAAACTCTGAGGGCCCTTCCTGCTAGACTATAAGGGCTTCTCGGCAACTCTGCAGAATCCAATGGGTGACGTCACGTCACACACACACTACTACTGCTACTTGAACTTATACTACTACGTACATCTGATATGTAACTCCTTCAGTGTCATGTCTAAGAAACTTATTGTGAAAGTTTATTCTTTATGTTAGTTTTGTCATGTCCCTTTGTTCTGTGCTATGTTTAATTCGTTAAGTAATTCGCCCTCTCATTTCAGGCCTCCATGCTCCCCGCCCCTATCTGTCTCTTGTGTCCGTGATTGTTTTCCCCACCCTGATTGTTTCCACCTGTTCCCCTTATCCTGTGTATATATTGTGCTAGCTCCCTCCTGTCCATTGCCAGTTTGTTTCCTCATTCTGGACTAACGTACCAGCCTACTCCACTGACATCTCACGTACCTTTAAGCTCTTGATCTTAGTTCTTGTTTTTCCTCGAAAGAGTGTTATTGTTTTCCCTGTTTTGTTACTGTGTCAATTCCAGTAAAGTCTTTATTTTGAACACTATCTGAGTCTGAGTTTGAGTCGTGCATTTGAGTTCACTCCTTGACATTCAGCCTACTTTCAGTTGCACAAACTATTCAACTATTAACTTATTCAGCTATTTCAGGACAATGAGGCTATACATGTTGTTGTTTATACCATTTTTAAAGCTTCTTCACTATTTTTCCTCCTCTTCCAGTTTAACATTTCACTTTCAATTACTTATCTTTCTTACAGTGCAGACGCTTTTCTGCTTGCTCCTGCCTCTGCTTACTTTTTATGCTGATTTTCCTATTCTTATTCTCTGAAAACTTCGAGCAGCGGTTCCTGGACATTAACTTATCACTGGGACAGTTAATCTTCGTAAATAGACCGAGGGTTTCAGCCATATTTCAACATTTTTACTACGACCTCCGTCTTACAGTAGCGTGGCCTATTAACAGCTAAAGCCTGGTAGGTTACTGCATGCTATTTAGCTTAAGCTAGTTGGTAGCAAAATGCCTCCGTTCTCTACAGATGACTTCCACAAACGTATACAGAAGATGGCTGTGTTGGAAATGAAAATCCAACGGTTGGAAGTTAACGTGGAAGTGAATGGACTATGTCGTGGGAATGATACCACTTTACCAGTGTTGCAAAATAATGGAGAAGGGTATGCTAACTCACAGCTAGTTAGCAGCTACAAGGATTCCAAGGAACAGGGGGCCTGTGTACTGGGTAATACATCTACAAGTGGTAGTCCTCCCTGGAACTCTCTGGGTGCAAAGCCGAAGAGTAAATCATTTCCATGGGATTTGGGAGGACGGATAACAGGCAGAGCCCATCGCTCTGAAATCTGTGATGCGACCGGCTGGCCTGCATTGTTATCACCCAGGAAGAGCGCCTCTTCAACCCCTGTTCCTACTAGGAATCAGCCGTGGACAGCTGCTAAAGGGAGAATTACAAACAATCCTCCTAAACCACCAAGTGTGCCAATCCAGAACAGATACGCTCCGCTGACCGAGAACCGGAGATTTCTTTCTGATGACCTGGATAACCTGTCCTCTTCACACAGCAGGGTAAGGACCAATAGCTACTCCAAAAGTAAAAGGCTAGAGGGAAAGCTAACGACTGGGCCTGACACTCTGATTGTGGGTGACTCTGCTGTAAGAGATGTAAAAAGTCTGTGTAGTAAGAACAACACCAAAGTACTCTGTTTTCCCAAGGATGTTGTCTCTGACTTGGCTGAGAAGATCCTGCATATTGGGGCCGAACATCCAACTGTGAAGAATGTGGTACTACACATTGGAACAAATGATGTTGTGAAACAACAGTCAGAAGTGCTGAAAGAAGACTTTAAATGTTTGTTGGAAACTGTCGGCTCTCTAAATGCGGAGGTGTTCATCAGTGGCCCTCTACCGCCAGTCAGAAGAGGAGTGGAGAGATTCAGCAGATTGTTTGCACTGAACACCTGGCTTTCAACTGCCTGTACTGACCATTCTGTCCATTTTATTGACAATTTTAACTTTTTCTGGGATCGCAGACATCTTTTCAAGGTAAATGGAGTTTGCCTGAACAAGTCAGGAGTGAAATTGTTTATCTCTAACATTTTCAACTGCCTGCGTCATCAATCTGTTCCCTCTGCCAAGGACAAGCGGCAAGAGGAATCAAAACAGGAGAAAGACACAACACATCGCACAGAAAACCCTGAAGAATTATCACTGCACCCGTCTGAGGAATGTTCTGATTATGGGAGACACATGGAGGAGTCTCCACTGCCCGTCACCCCCCCCCCCCCTGACAACGCCTTTGAGGATACTCCGTTCACCCTTTCACCCTCGCCCACCCTCCTGGAGATCGTTGAACACGTGAAGGCGATACAGAGGGTTGGCACTGATTTCTTCCTGGAGTTCAATAACCAAACATTACATTACATTGCATTTAGCTGACGCTTTTATCCAAAGCGACTTACAATAAGTACATTCGACCAGGAAGACACAACCTTGAAGAAAACAGAATCATATAAGTACATCAGGTATCATAGAGCCAAACATTTCAAGTGCTACTCAACTGGCTATAGAGAAGCCAGTCCTTTATTAGTATATAAGTGCCTTGTTAGTAATTCTATCGCTCGAAGTGGAGTCGAAAGAGATGAGTTTTCAGTCTGTGCCGGAAGATGTGCAGGCTTTCTGCTGTCCTGATGTCAATGGGGAGCTCATTCCACCATTTTGGAGCCGGGATAGCAAACCCACGTGTTTTTGCTGATGGGAACTTGGGTCCCCCTCGCAGCGAGGGTGCAGCGAGTCGTTTGGCTGATGCAGAGCGTAGTGCACGCGCTGGGATGTACAGTTTAACCATGTCCTGGATGTAGGAAGGGCCAGATCCATTCGCAGCATGGTATGCAAGTACCAGTGTCTTGAAGTGGATTCTAGCAGTTACCGGGAGCCAGTGAAGGGAGCGGAGGAGCGGAGTGGTGTGGGAACATTTTGGAAGGTTGAAGACCAGACGAGCCGCTGCATTCTGGATGAGCTGCAGAGGTCGGATGGCACATGCAGCTAGACCAGCCAGGAGGGAGTTGCAGTAGTCTAGGCGTGAGGTGACGAGAGCCTGGACCAGAACCTGCGTGGCTTTCTGGGTCAGTTGGGGACGAATCTTCCTGATGTTGTACAGCGTATATCTGCAGCAACGGGTTGTAGCAGCGATGTTTGCAGTGAAGGACAGGTTGTTATCTAGGATCACACCCAGATTCCTTGCAGTCTGAGTCGGGGAAACAACAGAGGTGCCGATGTTGATTGTCAGGTCAAGAGGGGACAATCCTTTCTCGGAAGGAAAAGCAGTTCAGTCTTGTCAAGGTTGAGCTTGAGGTGATGAGCAGACATCCACTGAGAGATGTTCG